>QLOY01000026.1:0-25248 GCA_003313965.1 Megacollybia marginata | reverse complement strand
TGGTTAATAGCGTGTATTCCGGTATAATGTCGGTGATCTCGTCAGACACGTGAGTGACACGGTGTCGTGACTTCGACACTTCCAACACACCCCCTCGCTAAGTGTCTGGCAGTGAACTTTCTGTCCGACCTATCTTCAGGTGGCGAACCTCACCAGTATCCTAGTGAAAGGTAATTCCTAATCTTCGTCGGAGATAATCGAATTGTACTCGTCCAAGGTTTTTTGTGAGTATATCAGCAATTTGATCCTTGGTCGGTACATGCATCATTTTGACTCGTTTCAATTCTACTTGCTCACGTATGAAGTGAAAGCGTATATCAATATGCTTGGTTCGTTTGTCGGCAACAGGATTCGAAGCTATGAATAGTGATCCTTGATTGTCGCCAACTATAGCTGTTGTGTGTTTAACAAACTTAACTCCAAGTTCGTTGAACAAGTTTTGAACCCAAATGACTTGTTTACAACAGTCGCAAAGAGCCATGTATTCGGCTTCAGTGCTAGAGAGTGCTATCGTGGTCTGTTTATGAGAATTCCAGACAACAACTGCATCCGCGATTAATATGAAGTAACCAGTTTGTGATCTTCTATTATCCTCATCAGAGGCCCAATCTGAATCAGTGAAGGCAATCGGTTCCGACACTGTCGATTTGCCATTAAAGACTATTTTATATTTGATAGAACCTGCCAGATATTTCATGATATGTCTAACCGCATTTAGGTGCAGTTTGGACGGATTTACTGAGTATTGCGACAGTTTGATTACTGCATACGCAATGTCTGGTCTGGTTCCTAGTGTGAGGTATAGGAGAGAACCTATGATTGACTGATATTGCTTCTTGAGTACTTCATCAACCGGATCAGTATTGATCGTCGGTTTGTACCCAGCTGGTAATGGTGTATGTGCAATGTTTGCATTAACCATGTTAAAACGTTGAAGAACTTTCATTAGATAGGTTTCTTGGTCAAGAGTAATCAACCTCTTGGACCTATCTCTCGTTATGACCATGCCTAGAAATTCTTTGCATTCTCCGAGATCTCGGCATTCTCATTTTGCCATGAACTCTAGCTTCTTTTCCATCAGAAGCTTCTTGTTTGGTCCCATAAAGATTGCATCGTCAACATAGACAACTACAATCACAAAACCTCTTTTATTTCTGAAGATAAAAACTCCCGCGTCCGACAAGCAATTCCTGAACCCCATTTCTATCATAGAGGCTCTGCATTCTTTCCACCATTCTAAGCTTGCTTGTTTGAGACCATATAGGGCACGGAGTAATCGACAAACATATCCTATCTTCTTGACGAATCCTTCAGGTTGTTCCATATAAATCTCCCGATCAAGTTTGCCATATAAGAAGGCAGTCTTGACGTCCAGCGCTTCGAGTTCCCAGTCCTCGATCGCTGCTAGGGCCAATAAGATATGAACTGTGTCATATCTGACGACAGGAGAGAACAATCCGTCATAATCAATTCCTTCTATTTCAAAGAACCCTTTTACAACCAGTCTTGCGCGTTTGCGCATATCTGATTTTGTATTAAACACCCATCGGTTCTTGATTGCTTTTCTTCCAGGTGGTAGTTTAACCAACTCATAAACCTTTCTCTTTTTCAATGCATCCAATTCTTCTTTGCATGCCTTTAACCATTGTTCTTTTTCACTTTTTGGAAGTTTAAGAATGTTTTTGAAATTCCATTCTTTTTCCGTGTCAGAAACAGGCAATGCAAAAGATAATAGTGCAAGGTACAATTTTTCACCCCCTTGTTCAAGTACCGAAACCATTTCCGCTTCGACTTGAGAGCGATCTCGAACAAATTTACGACTTTTGGCATTAAACCAAACTGTAGAGCTGTCTTGATGTTTGCGAGGAGCCCAACCTTCTTTTAAAGGTCGTAAAGGAGCAGTACCAGGTGCAGGTGCTGGAATAACACCTTCACTTAAATCCCTAATAATAGGATTTTTAACACTAACTGGAATTGGTGTTCCGCGATCAGGAGCTTTCATTTCCCTACGTTCGCGGCGCTGAGCTACTGGTAGTTGTAACTCGTCATCATCACCATGTCGTGGTGGTGATTGACTTGATCCAGGAGTAGGAACAGACTGTTCATTATCCGAACTTTCAGAACCGTCGTTCTGTGGTGGGGTAATAGGACGAGGGGATATAAAGTCGTCCGTCTGTTCCAGTTTATTGGGAGGATGAGAGGGCTTGAAATCAAATCCATCATCCGAGTCGTTATCATCATTACCAGAGGAATCATCATTATCCCTAGGAATAGACGAAGATTTCTGTTTATCTGGTTCTAAANNTCAAACGGTTTACTGTCTTTACATTTTGGAAACCAAAATTCATCAAAGGTAGCGTCAGGGCTACTACGTATCGTATTCGTTGTGTCCATGAATAGATAAGATTTTGATCCGACATCGTAACCGATGAAGATCATAGCTTCTCTTTTCGGAGAAAGTTTATTCTTTCTTCTATTCTTAGGAATGAATACATAAGCACCACAACCGAAGACTCTGAAATAAGAGACATCAGGTTGCTTCATGTTGAAGACTTCATTAGGTGTCTTCCAATCCAAGCGCTTCATGGGAGTGCAGTTATATACGAAGATTGCTGTTTTGTAGGCAAATTCCCACCAAGAGACGGGACAGCATGCCATATGATGTAAGGCTTCTTCTTTGTCAGTCAACGTCCTATTGAGACGTTCTGCTCTTCCATTTTGTTGATGTATATGTGGTGCGCTAGGGTGCATAGATATTCCTTCTGTGTTCAGAAAATGTTTGAATTCGCCACTTAAGAATTCTCCTCCTCGGTCTATGCGAAATTGTTTGATCTTCTTGCCTGTCTTTCTCTCCGTTAACGCTTTGAACTTCTTGAATGCAACGAAGGCAGCATCTTTATGTTTAAGAAGTTCATGATAGGCATATGAAGAATGATCATCAAGGAAGTTGATTACGAACTTGAATCCATGATAAGATCGAACAGGAAATTCAATCAAATCAGCATGGATTAGGTGTAGAATTTCGGTGGCTCGTTTTTCTGATGCAGGATACGATTTTGATACATGTTTACCCATTTCACATCCTTTGCAGGTATTGGTTTTAGGTAAACCTTTAACTTTAACACCTTTTAGGTGTGTTTCCAAGTGACGCATAACTTCTTTGCTGGCGTGTGCCATGCGATTATGCCATGTGTCATAGTCAACCGTTTTTGACATGAAGACTGATTCCCAGGCTTTTTCGGAATTCCAAATTATGGTTGGAAGCCAATGAAGAAGCTTGTTGCTTTCATTCAAAGGTAAGCCTTTATAGAGTACTTTATCAATCTTTTTGTGAACAACTTGTGTACAAGTAGCATTGCTAACAAGGACACAGTCGTTTCCTATAAGTTTGCCAACCGACAAAAGTCGATTTTGAGCTTCCGGATAATACACCACAGGATATAATTTTGTGATTCGTGATTCACCATTCACATATGTCTTTATAAAGACAGTTCCCTCACCCCTGAGAGTTACTTTATCATTCTTGTTGACACCTTTCAATAAGTGTGGTGTTTCGAACTCATGATAGGACACAAAATCCTCATGGTATGGAGTTATATGGGCTGTACAGCCACTATCCATCAACCAATATTGTACAGTCTTATCACACGCAGTATAAGCAGAATCAGCTAGATTGTTACTAACTAATACATTGCTGTATTCTACAGTTCGTAAAGAATCTGTAGGCGTGTTAGACTGTTTAGGATAAAGTGTTCCGTACCATTGTGCAAAACTTTCATAATGGCTGTAGCCATTGCCTTCATCTACTAGATCGTAGATATCCTCATTCCAATTAAAGATTTCATCGTCAGGGAAGACGTCTTCCAGTTTGTAATGTCTCGGTCCTCTAGGTTGAGGCATCGATTCATTACTGGAACTGCTGTATTGGTGTTGAGCACGCCATTTCTTTGGTCTTCTCTGTGTATCCAAGTTGGCCTGTGCTGCATAATTCAATCTGTGACGTTGTGCTGCTGCAAGTTGCTCCCTTGCGGTTGCTTGTTGCTCTGCTAGCACTTGTTGCAGATATGTCGGCTTCTTCTTACTAGAAGAACTAGAAGCCAGATTAGGCTTAAAGGTTTCTTTTCGTGGAACAATTTTCATTGGTTCCCGTTCAATTTTCCTTTGCAGCCTGTTCTCTTTATGCACTGAGGCTTCTTCATCGATTGTCATGTTCCAAGCATCCATCCATTCCTGGAGTGGAGCTCTGGAAGGATCTCCGATGTAACAAATTTCAGCTGTTTCTCGAGGAATGTAACGTTCCTTCATTCTTGAAGCTTCGTTTTCCCGGTATTCAGCATTGAATTTTGTCAGGGTGGCTAATCTCCTAAGCCTATCCTTGTCTTTAATTTGATCACAGTCACCACAATATCCATTGATCTTGTGATTCCAAGTGATGTTGGCGACCCAATTATTGATCGTCTGCAGAGTTTGGTAATTGTATACCATATTGAGCGGTATAACAGTTGGATTTTGATGGTTGCTATTGCTCCATGGAAGAGTTTTCCAATCAAGTTTCTGCGCATTAGTCCATCCGGCCAGGTTGTTTCTGAATTCGTTATCGGGAACTCGATCATCGAATGAGAAAATTGGATAGCCATCTCGGAACATAATCTTGTGAGGAGAGTCTCTTACTGTCCTCGCTTCGCGTAGATGATTGAGATGGAACAAAATCAACTCGAGCGCTAAGGCCATCAATTTTGGAGAGCAACCAATGCAATAATTCTTGGTTTCTCTACCATGCATTTGATTGATGGTAAGCAACTCTTTCCATTTGGCCTCAAGGGCTTCAACTGAATATGTGCCCCATTTGAGTAAATTCCAACCATGGGCAGCCATATTGATCTGCATGTGATCCTTTAACTCTGCGGAACATAAATGATGGTAGCCGAGATCATTCTTTCGGCATATGAAGCTTTTTGCGGAGTTGGCGAATAGCTGGTATATCGTAAAGATCTTGTTGGTGTTGATCCTCAATTACATTCAAGACGTTTTGGACTTCCTTATCGAAGAAATCCGTTACTTCTTTAATTAAATCGGGATCTGTCACCGTTGTTAACAGTTGATTGATTACTTTGATGTCAGGAACAGGTGCCTGCATCAATTCCCGGATGATAGTGTCATTGTACTGACTGTAATAGTCGTACATTGTCCTATGATCGGGTCCAATCACTTTACGACTCATATTCATGAGTTCTTCAGAAGTGAAATCCTTTTTAGGAGAATTCTCCTTTCTTCTGGCTTTGAGAGTTTCAACTATTGGGTGCTCTAAAGCTTGCACCCACTCTCTAGCTCTTGAATTTTCAGGAGTGATTTCTCCAGTACGTTTAAACATTTCTCTTCTGTTTGTAGACATTCGCGTAGGATTCGGGATTGGGTGAAGATCAGGATGATAAGTGCTATCATAATCGCGAATGGTATCGCTATTACGAAATTCTGCATTTCCAGAATTAGGAACACTACTTCTATCCTTCTGAGCTTCATCATTCGAAGCTATAGGTACCGGATTAATTTCATCAGAAGGGTGCAAAGAGAATATGCGAGCGAAAGGATTTTCTTTCTCGGGATTCTTCGGAGTTGGTTGTATAAGGCCATGAATGTCGCCTGTATGGCGGACATAGATACCTGTATCAACTTCTTTGCCTTTTCCCTTAATAGATTCCGGTTTCTGCCGAAAGGGATTGAATGCAGTTGTTGGTGATGAGGGAGCAGTGGGAATGTCTCGAGAGGTATCTCGAAATAACTGCTGTTCTTGTTCCTCATCAAGTATTCTTTGTGCATTTACCAATTGGGTTCCTGCTTCGAAGAGGCGCAGGACACGAATGTTCCTTTCCTCTGTTGAAATGGGAGGAACATTTCTGAATGCACTTCTTGTGACTTTAGGACCAGTTGTTGCTGGTCTTGGCGTAAGGATGGGTGATTTGTCCTCTATTTTTATTGAGGACGAGATCTGCTCCACAACTGGAGAGAAAGAAACAGAAGGTGAAGTTTCTTCCTTTTTAATAAAGAATTTAACTTCTTCTTCTTCTTTTATTTCAAGCTTTATGGGAGAACCAAGCGGAGCCGGGGTTGCACTACGAGGTGGAGGAACCGGTAAAGGTTTCTTCGACGGGGTAGGTGTGCGATCATCCCCATAGATTATATTAAAAGCCCCTGTAGGGCTATAGTCGGCAATGAACTGATGTGCATCTTCATGACTCATATCAGAAGCAGAATCATCAGTATAGATGTCTTCTGGTTCATCATAGACGACTATCTGGGGAAGCATCGGTGGTCTTACAAGACCATCCATTGCTCTTTCATTTTGTCCTAATGATTCATCATTTTCAGCCATAAGGACTGTGTATGATCTTTCATTAGTATCAGGAATGAAACTATCTGTAACTTGAAGAGCTACATCTCCCATTGCGTCTATTAAGACACCATCAGCTTCGTCTATTTCCGCTTGTGCTGCCATTGCAGCACGTTTAGCCTGTTTATGCTGTTTTCTTCTCTTGTTGGCAGCCTTCTTTTTATCCTTCTGCTGAGTATCAGTTTTAGCCCCCGCAACAGCCGGAGCTTTTTGCGTATTAGGCTGTGTACGCGCCTGCTGAGGTGCAGGCCCGGGTCTAAACTGATTTTGTCCTTGATTCTGGGTCTTTGGCGTATAACGCGGTAACCCAGTAATCTTAGCCGGCATAGCAGTTTGCTTCTGCTTACCTGCTTTGTCAGACAAATATTTTTCAGTAAGGAGTTTGATGGCTATGTCGACCGTTTTAAACGTGCCAGACATTTGAGCAGCATCAACCATGTGTTTCCATTTGGAGGACAATGTGGAAGTCAAGATGATGACTCGTTGACCTTCCTCTAATACGTGTCCTCCTTCATGAACACGTTGCATTAAACCTGCTTTAATAGCAAGTTGTTGTGGGAAATCTTTCCCATCTTGTTTGTTATATATTTGGTCATATCGTTATATAACGTATTGACCGCAATAGGGCTTGGTTTACCGAATTGATCATGGAGAGCTTTCCATGTTTCAGCAGCTGTGGGCTTCATATATTTTTCGCGGATTTCAATATCCACGTATAATATTATAAGTCCATTGGCTTGCATGTCATCTTCGGTCCATTTCTTGATATCATCTGCATTGTCTGATGCAGGTTTCTGCATTTGAATGCAAACTTTACCAGTCGAGTCCATGACTGCTGGTACTAGAGCAGTTGTAGTAAGAGAAGGTTTTTTATTGGTTCCTTCAACAAGGAGCCAAAGTTGTTGAACCATGAAGTAGGCCTTTAAAGTGGAGGCCCACTTAAAGTAATTGTCCGAACCCTTAAGGGTAGGAATGGAGGCAGTGATCTTGGTGGCAGAGGTGGAAGACATTTCGAATTTGTTTAGAAAGTTTTTTTTTGAAAGTTCTGTGGGTGAGGTCAGAATCATATTATGACGGTGGTGGTTAATCCAGCGTAGAGATCGGGTGATTGATCTCGTGCGTCACGATTCATATGGGTGAATAGGGTGAACTTGGTGAATCAAGTGGTGATTATCCATCAGTACATTCGGTCCATCGAGATCTTCTACTTCATCTCAACTGGAACATACTATAATTCTTAGTGGTCAAAGAATTCGTCTTTCCTTATCGCATGGGAGGTCTAATTCCTTGTTATTAGAACATTTCATCTAAGGAAGACACGTTTATTTAGTTCTTTACTAGACGTTGGGCTCAAAGAGCTTATCCTCAACATAAACCTAGTCCTAACTATGGTCATCTTTTAGGGTTTTATCCCGGGCAGACTTTTCCATAGGTTTAACTAAGACAGAGGTCTCTGGTGGAGGTCGTCTAGAACAGATACGTATATCGTTCCTTTTGAACAGATGATTCCCAACCATATGGTTACAGTCAATCGAACTTCATCAGCACTAAAAGTGCCTTCCTACGAAGTTACGATTTCCAGTACATGCCCTGGAACCCGGCACGACTGTGAACCAAAATAGTCTGGAACTTTTCGGAGTTAACCGAATATGTTCAGATTTTTAAGGTTTCAATGGCATGTCGACAGTAGTCAACTTTAAAAGGGACTTAGGACCACTAAGTGGAATGTCCGTACTAACTACCTATGAACCAAAATGTCCATGTTAAACTACTGACGTATAGGGCGGATGGCGCACAGAGGGGCCATAAGTCCAAGACATAGAGAATGAAGTCTCTATGCTTCTTCCCGAGCTGGCGGCTGCGTACGACTGCAGGGCCTGGCCTAGGGTATAAGAAAGGGATGCCCTACGTAGTATACATTGGGATGGTTATATTATTAAGGTAGTCTGTCGGTTCAATGTCAGTGGAAGCTACTACTACCCAAGTATTTGCAAGACCAATTGATCACCAAATGACTGTACCAGTTCAAGCTATGCGGGGCCCATAACCTGATGAAAGTAATGCGACTTCCCTTACGGGTCATTGCTTTACCTGCAGCATGGCTTGTGTATGAATACGTGTGTACGCACTGGTAGGGCTGGTAAGCAAAGGGAACAACGTCTTACTTACTTGAATAAGGCTTGTGCTTGATAGGCTAGCGTTAGAGCGAGGCTTATAGAGCAAAGTAACTAAGTACTCGAATTATTCCTGACTACTTACACAGCTTATATACCAACTACGATGGTCCGTGCGTATATAACTCAACCCACAGGGCTACCTACATCAGTCAGCTATTACTGCGGACAGTAAGCAGATTCCCAGAGGGACATATGCTATTGGACGGAATAACCTAGGAGTATATGTAATCCTCCATGTCTTTCCTATTGGTTAATAGTGTGTATTCCGGTATAATGTCGGTGATCTCGTCAGACACGTGAGTGACACGGTGTCGTGACTTCGACACTTCCAACATAGGCAACCGTCTCCTTCCATATCTTCCAGCTCTCCATCACTGTCCTCTTCACAATCAGACGCCTCATCAGACTCGGACCAGTCAGTATCATCGTCTTCTGTATCGGAAGGTATGTGTTCAACCCCTCCTGTCCAGGAAGTAACCAAGAAGTAACATTGTGTTCCAAAGCATCCTTGGGCTCTGTGATATGTCTGTTTGCTCGGGCTTGTGCTGCAGCTGCTTTGAGCACTTTCCTGCAGTGAACTCTAGTCATTCTATAGCAAGTATCTATGTTTTCATAGCGAATTGTACATCGTCACATGCCTATATTCTCACGGTTTTTTGACTACTGGCAATTGGTTTTGTCTGCGATTCTAGGATTTCAAAATTTTGGAGCCGATTTTGCACTTGTGCAAAAAAGGCAGCCTGAGTGTCTAAGCCTATTGCACCATAGTTAATCTTATGGATTTTTATGGCATTGCTATGTTTTTTATTTAAAACCCATTTGTGCTCCCCGGTGCGCAATTAAATAGCCAGTGGACCTAAATGATTGGCTGAAACCTGAAGTGGCAAGGAGCCCTCAGTTGTGTCACCCGTGACATGTCACATGATGCTTTCAAACCGAATTTCTAGCAACTTATCACACTATGTAGATGGTTGAGCAGATAAACTACATTCCATTGGAGCTTCACCCAGATGCCTATGAGTCCTCAGAGGATGATCTATCCACTCAGGCACAAGCTTCAGGACTTGACAGACAGTTCCAATGGCCACTTTCACTGATCAACCTTCAAGTTGTATCTACAGTGGCATTCCTCCTTTCCAACTCTGTTCTTGAGCTCTGAGTAGATTTAATAAAGTTTATTGAACAAGGAGTCAACATATCAGAATTGCTATGCACTCAAATTGAATCCTCAAAGCAACCTCAAAGATAATGAACTGTGAATTGATTTCAGAGATGAGGAATCAATTGCCTTGTAGTCTGAATACAGTCGTTAGTATTCATCCATCTGACCAGATAAATCATTATGAGTGGGCTGAAGCCTCATGGTCCTTATCATAGCCTAACTATGAAAACCCTTCCAAAGAGTTAGAGTCATTGTGTGTGAAACATGAAACCCTGAGAATGTTAAACTGATGAGTATGCAAATGCTAACTCCACCTCTTGTTCTCCCAATTCATGTCAACTCTTGCTGGCCCTGTCCTTCTTGAGAAAGGGGGGGCTTGTACTGTACCCAATTGTCAGGGAAAATGCAACTTTTATTGGTGGGGAAGGTGCTGATCTGACCACTCTCACATTAGCAAGTATTTGCCAAATTTGTTTGTGTCCATTGGCCATGCATATTTTAGTATGAGGTCTTTCAAGTGCTTGCTTATGATACTAATTAACAGTCAGAAAGAGAAAATGGCTACAGTTTGTGCCACCTTGTTAGGCTTTCCGTTATGGACTTATCATACCCTAGACCACTGCTGGTAGCCATGCCATGGCCCATGCACCTCATACTTGGAATGGTATGCCATCTGCCAGTGAGGTACCTCTAATGGGAAATCCTGTAAGTACCACTCACATGCCCTCCTTGTACACTAATCTAAGCATTTTAGGCTTCAAGCTTTTTCCAACCTCATCAGGAAAAATCCTTTTTGACCTGAGATCTCCTAAGTCAACCTGGGTTAACCTAGGAGCTCTCAGGTTGACCTCAAGGTGGTGAGGTCAACCTGGGAACCCATAGGTTGACCCAGGTTGACCCAAGTCCACTTAGGGCTGCCTAGGTTGCCTAATGTCCTGACTTCCTTAGGCTAGGCTCAACTTAAGTTTATTCTCACATATTTTGCTCAGTTTTAAGATTTGGATAACAAGTCTCTAGCTACCACAAGGTCTGATATGCATATTTACTCTGCCAGTTGTTTACAAAGAAAGAATCACAAGAATCTAACACAGTTGTGGACTGCCAACCACTAGCCTTAGTCCCCTTTGAAACAAAGTTGGTGAAATCTGGAACGAGCATACATCCCTGGCATATTTGATGCAGGGGTATGATTGCACCTTCTGTATGGGGTAGTTTTTGGACTTTATACATACCATGGTCTTCAGGCCCCCCTTTTAATTTTGAATACCATTCAATGTGTGCAAGCGGCTCCTTTGTGTAATTGTGAGCCTTTCCACCCACAGTCTTTTCTGGCAGCTTGAAAATTGCTTTGACTCAACCTATGCAACAGCCTGCAAGATAACTAAGATGGTTAAACTTGAAATGTAAGAAAATATACCTTCAAGTCCTGTAGACTCTGCTTCTCCAGAAACCAGAACAGCCACTGTATCAAATTGAGAGGGCAAGGCTTTGACTGTGTAAAGCAAGTCATCATCATCATCTTGAATTCTTTGCTGCACCATTTTGAACTGTGTATACAGGTCCAGACCAGCAAACTCATTGGCCACAAATTGAGCTTCTGAATGATGTAGTCCCTTGGCGCATCTGAGGAACTCAATGAGGGAAGATAATAGTGTAGGACAGGAATGTTCTCTTTGAATATGCTCTATCAGCCTGCCTCGGAAGGTTGGGTATTTGGCCAGCCAGACATGAACCAGTTTGTTTGCTGTCTTCCTCTGCTCTCTAGGCTTCTCTCCTTTGACTTGAGCCCTCTGCCTCTTCAGCCATCTCCCTAAGGCTCTGACCTTCTCCTGGCGCTGCAGCCAACAGATCATTTGAGGAGTTTCATCTCTTTTGTTCGATGCCCTCCACCCTTTCTTTGCAAAGTCTATGTGCAGCCTTTCAAACAGTTCTGTGTTGTAATTTCCTGTGACTGCAAAATTCTTGATGTCCTCAATGTAGTGTGTTAGGGTGTGAAACTTTGGGATATTGAAATGTTGTCGTACACCCAATTGAATAAAATAATGTCTGTTTGCCTCCCAGTCCTTTAAAGCATCCTCCATATACTGCAGTGTTTGATCGCTGTGGCTAGAATACTCTGCCAGATAGATGAAGTCAAGGATGGCTTTGCAAGCCTTCAGTCCCTGCCTTGGTATCTTGCTGACTAAGCAACTGAGCAGAATCTTGGCCATGTTTTTGCACCCGGGTTCTGATATTTGCCCCAAGGCTGAGATACCATTGTGGAAGTGGTGCACCCCAAAAGCTGGAGGTAAGCAGCAGATTTGAGCATCTAGTTCAGCTTGTTTCATGACCCTTTGCACCCAGGAGAAAAGGTGCTTAAAGATGCCTTGATACAGCTGGTGGAGAACATCCAAGGTTGTCTGTAAGTTGATATCTGTGTAGGGCATGTCACTCCAAAAAGGAACAAACATGCCAGTGCCCAAATTGGCTGTGGAACATTTGTCATAAAACTCCTTGTTGTTTTTAGCATTGTTTTGGGTCTGTTGGAGAAAAAAAAAGGTGGCACTTCCAGTTCTCTCCTCATAACTCACTCTAAGTACCTCCAACTCTCAGCTGGAACTTTGCAACATGGACAAGTACCAGCCTTGGTACAGGAAACCAAACACTGTTCTGGGTAGTCTGCCACATACACTGCCAATATGGGAACTATCTGTCTAACTCTTCCATCAGCACATAGCATCTTGACTCCTCCTCCATTCACTGCATCCTTTAGTGGCGATGGGATAATTCGCATGGCTTAGTGAAACAGACAGTTGGTCCAAGAGTGATGTTCCTTCTTCATCAACTTGGTATGGTTGAGTTTGACCATAGGCAAGTAACCGATCAAGATACAGGCATGCCAGGAAGGCTTACGCCTTACATGCCTGGAGATGTTGCCTATGGTGAGGTAAACAGGATAGGCTGCTCTTCCATTGCCAAACTGTGCCAACTGAGTTTTGTCAGTAGCAATGATAATGGGAGCTATTGTGCTACCTGCAGCAACTACATGCTAAAGTGAAGTCAATGAAATTAAAGTCGGATAGATTGTTAATCACCTGCATAGCCCACCACCAATCCCCCATCCACATCTCAGTCCTTATCCTTGAGCCCCCTTCATTAAATAAATGTGTTGGCTTGTATTCAATATCCTCTGCCAAGGAGGGATCTCCCAAGAGAGTTTTGACAGCTTGTAAGGGATCTCGGTAGCATACAAAGAACTCTTCCTCAGGTTTGTCAGGAAAGAAAAGTAGTTTCTCCTTCCACTGTCCCGCTCTATCTGGTAAAGAGTCAACTAATCGACTCAACTCTCTATAATTCTTGAATGACGTTTTGTGACCTTGGAAACAATAAGCATAAAATATAGAGAAAATAGAATACTTAGTTTGGGTATCTCTAGAAGACAATCAAGTGCACTGTTTGAAGCAGAATCTTTGACCGCCCACTGGGCAATTTCCCAATCCAATTCTGATTTGAAGGGACTGAACATTATTTCCTATTGAGGTCCTTGCAGCCTTGAGAATTGTTTATCCCACTTGCTTTTCAACTCCTGGTATTTCTCCAACTTCTGCACCTGCTTTCACTTCTGCAGGAGGTTCTTCTTGCCTCCACTTCTCCCCAACCTCTGAAAAAAACCCTCTACTCTGCAGAGCAGCTGTGGGACCTATTGTGGAAGGACCTGCTTCATCTTCCCCTGTTGTGTATCCCATTCCAGGAAAAAAGGTGCACTGTAACTCAAATAACTCCTCCTTGTCCCAAGCTATTTTCCTCAGATCCGCCATGTCTGTGTCATCATCTCCCTCAAGCCCAAGCTCTCAGTTCACTGTCTGAGGTAGGCTGGTATCCAACACTGCTTGTAGCCACTGCTCCCTTTCCTCCTGATCTCTCTCTAGCCTTTTTTGTCAGTTAGAAGGTTCTATAAGAGGCTGAAATTCCAATACAGGTTCAGGAGGATCCGTTTGATTGCTATAATCAGGATCAATATCCTCTGTGTTGGAATTAGGCTCAAGCCAAGGGGGCTCTACAGCTGCATCGTTTTGGAGAAGTTCGCTGCTGTCTACCTCCATAGGTTCATCCTCTCTGCCCAGCAGATTTGAGGAATCACCACCAAAAAGGTGAGCTGCTTGTGATTGAGACATAAACTGCACAGAGCTGCTAGAACCTGCTGAGGGAAAAACCACCTGATGCTGACCCAGGTGTTCTTGAAAATGCACCATTGAGGCACAAGCAGAAGGGATGGTGGGTACAGGGAGGGCCTGAGGTGGTGGATTGTGAGCTGTAAACTTGCTGTGTCTGTACCAGCTACAATTCTTCACCATTGACAAGTGACGGTTACGCCCGGTGGTCATATTGAATGAATGGTAACATACAGGACAGACAGTGTCATGGCCAGCAGCCAGTAAGCGGTTTCTCATTATCATAACCGCTTCTTGTAAGGCGACCAGCAAAATGAGAGCTTATCAGGCCACTCAAAGACTCAGTGAAACTTATAATACCAAAACTAAAGAATACATCGACTAGTCAATGGCTTAAATACTAAGTGGTTATCTGGTATACAAGGGATAAGGATTGAGAAAGAAAGATAAGAAGGGAAAGAGATAAGTTATCTCTGCCGCATGTCTGTGATAACCTATCAGAAGTTTAATTTAAAAGATAGCAGATAGGGGAAATGAAAGATAGGGTGATAACGGGTAAGGAAATGAAAGATAAGGTGATATGAATGTGAAAACGAAATAGTGTTCTGATAAGCCACATGGCTGGGCACTAAAAGTGGGGAAATCATAACATTACCCCCCCTTTAAGATCATGGTCCCCATGATGGCATTGTGAATTGGAACATAGGTTTGAAAGAATCAAGAATAGTTTGGTTGGAAGAGATGATAATTCCTCTATTGAAAGAGGCCAGTTTGGGTTTTTCTGGGTATTTTTTATGGAAAATATCCACTTCTTCTTTGGCATGTCATACATTGGCTCTTGGTTCCCATGAGTTTTCGGTGTCCGAGAATCCTTTCCTTTTGACCAGATATTCGATATATCGCAACTGTCAGCGATTCAGAGTGATGTTTGTCAAACTGTTGTTTCATTGCTTGTTTTGCTAAGGTGAGAGCTGCCTCTGCTTCTTGTCTCATGTTGGAAAGTCATTTGACCCATTCAGTGGCTGAAGGTACTTGGTCTCTTTGTAACTCTGTGCCAGTGTAGGGATGGTAGCCGTGGTCGACGAAGAAAGGTGATTGCTTTGTCATGGAATGGACTCGATTGTTGTAACTGAATTCCATGATGGCGCACCACTCGCTCCAATTGTCTTGCAGATAATTGACGAACAATCGAAGGTATGCTTCCACTTCTTGATTTGCCCTTTCTGTCTGACCATCTGTTTCTGGGTGATAACCCATAGACAAATGCTGTTTAATACCGAGTTGTTTGCAGATTTGGTCCCAGGCTTTGGCTACTGTCTGGGGTCCTCAGTCTGAGATTAATACCTCTGGAAGACCATGATATTGGATCACTCTATCTTGTATGAGATTCGCGAATCCTTCTGCGCTAAGTTCCATGTGTGTGGGTTCCACATGAATACAATGGCTGTAGGTGTCTGTGAACACTTCAATTGTGTTGAAGCCATTGGATTTGGGGAGTGGTCCAATCATGTCTGCTGTAACCTTTTGCCATGGTTGTTTGGGGATATTGTGAGGGTTGAGAGGAGTGTGTAGGGGCTGTCAATCAATTTTGTCTTCTTGACACTTAATGCACCCATCAACGGATTGGTGAATCATCTTTTGCATCTGAGGCCACCAATAGTTTCGCTGAATAAGTTCATGAGTTTTGTACCTTCTGGGATGTCTGGCTAATGGGTTCTCATGGTGGTCTTGAATGTAATTTGTGATTCTTTGGCACATATATCCAATTGTTGTAAAAGATTAGCCCATCTGATTCCTTCCATTTCTTGTCTTTTCCCTCCAGAGCTTGTTTTGCTGAAGGATCTGATTTTTGTAGTGGATCCTTTAGCTCTGGTAGGTATTCTGGTGGATCATGGATTACGACCACTTCTAGCGCCCTAAAGGTCATAGGTGCTAGCATAACGACATTTTCGTTGTCTTTCTGTCCCATGTCATGGTCTGGTCCTCTGGATAATAGATCTGCCTGTTGATTCTGTTTGCCCAGCTTGTGGTGTAGGGTATAGTCGTAATCTGATAATTCTGTAACATGTGCCTGTCGCCGGTTGAGTTTTTGAGGTTGTTGGAAATATTGTAGGTTCTGATGATCTGTCCAGATTTCAAAGGTTTGTCTGGCTCCTAACACCAAGTGTCTCCATTCTTCTAGTGCTGACATGATTGTGAGCATCTCTTTGTCGTAGATCTCGTAGTTTTGTTCCGTGGGTGAAAGCACCTTGGAATGAAAGGCCACAGGGTGCCATTTGCCATCTATTTGTTGAGAAATTACTGCCCCAATGGCTCCTGCGGTGAAGAAGAGAAGGGTGTTCCAAGCGGGGAACAGAGGTCTGGTGGTCGGGCTGGAGGATGGGATGTAAGGGAGGAAGGGGATGGTGCGATGTTTGGTGCTTTTGGGAGTTCTCTTGTACTCTGGAATGTCAGTTAAATACTCTAAATCTCACTCTGGTCGTGCTCGAATGAATCCTCTTCAAACGGGTGCTCTAGGCTCGGGCTCGCTCTTGGCTCTGAATCAGGATTGATTGGTCATGTGACAAGTTACAAAAGCGGTACTAAGTCCATACAAATGTTCATATCAATGAAAATAATGAGATAAAAGCCTTCCTAGACCTCTGAGAACATCTACTGGCATACCACCAGGCTTGAACCACATCACTGTGAGGGTGGTCAGTCCTCAATCACACTTGCTCAAGGTGTGTATGATGATCGGGTGGTGCGGGTATCTGGAATCATCAGTTTCAGTTGGCATGGTAGGTAGTGAGTATCAAAAGGAAGGAGTATAGTAGAAAATTGAGTATCAAAAGTATTTGATGATGGGGTAAATATCAACATGAGTTGGGTGGTGGTGATAGAATAAGGTTGAATTGTGATCTGTGAAGTTAGCATAGATAATCGGATGTTGAGAAGGGGTAAGCATACTTGAAGGCATACTTGAAGCATCTAGAAATAGTCAGTATTAACAAGGTATAATGTGAATCAAGGTTTGAAGAGGCTGAAGAAGGGGTGACAACCAATAGGTCACACCACCCTTCCACAGCGGAGGCATCTGCTTCTATCCTAAACTGTCCTTCATCTTCTGGTATACGTAGGCAAGGGGCTGTGGTAATGGTCTTCTCAAGGGTGTTGAAAGCGGTTTGTTGATCTTCTCCCCATGTCCATGTGTCATTTCCTGTTAGCTGGGTCATGGGTTTTGCAATTTTGCTATAGTCCTTTATGAATCTCCTGTAAAAATTGCAGAACCCCAGGAACTGTTGTAATTCCTTTTTATTCTTGGGTACTGGCCAATTTTGGATTCCACTGACTTTGATTGGGTCCATTTTGACTTTGCCTTCTGATACGATTAGACCTAGAAACTCTATTTGTTGTTTTTCAAATTCGCATTTTTCTGGTTTTAAATAAAGTTTGTTGGTGCTTAAAATGGATAAGACTTGACGAACAAGTTTGCGATGTTTGTCTAGGTTGTTGGTGAAAATAAGGATATTGTCGATGTACATGAGAACCTTTCCAGTATTGATTAGGTCTCGTAAAAGTTCGTTCATCATGGTTTGAAATGTGGCTGATGAATTAGTGAGTCTGAAGAACATTACTAGGGGTTCAAATAGTCTCCTGTTGGTGAGGAATGCAGCTTTCCATTCGTCTCCTTCCTTGATTCGCACATTGTTATATCCCCATTGTACATCAAGCTTTGTGAAATATTTGGCACCTTTTAGCTTGTTCACTAGCTCTTGTATGAGGGGAAGCATCAGGAAAAACCCTTTTTAACCTGGATGCCTCAAGGTTGACCTGGATCAACCTATGTCAACCTTGGTCAGTCCCAGGTTTAAGTCTCAATTTTCAGGTCAGCCAGGTCAACCTAAGTCATGTCTAGGTTAGCCCAAGTCAACCCAGGTCAGCCCAGGTCATGTCTAGGTTAGTCCCAGATCAGCTCAGGTTGACTTAGGTTGACTCAGGTTTACTCAAGTTTGCCAGGTTTGCCAGGTCAAAAAGAGTTTTTCCTGATGAGAGGATATCAGTTTTTTATGGTCATGTCATTAAGCTTCCGATAATCCTGTACAGGCCGTAACCTTCCGTCTTTTTTCTTGACAAAGAAGAAGGGTGAAGCCATAGGAGATTTGGAGGGTTGGATGTGTCTGGTGTGTAGGTGTTCCTCTAAGAAGTTGTCGAGTTCCTTTTGTTCGTCCAGGTTCAGGGGTATACCTTACACCCTATTGGCTTTGATCCTGGTTTCAGCTCTATTGCATGGTCCCATGGTTGACCTGGTGGTAGAGCGTTGAATTCGGTTTTCTCAAAGACTTCTTCGAATCCTTTGTATTGTTCTGGAATAGGATCCGTTTTTTTATTCTTTTCAAATTCCTCTGCTAATGTACTGATGAGCTCGCATGAAGGCTTTGTTCCTTTGGATATTGCAAGGTGGCTTTGGATACTTCATCCAAATCCTATCTCCGTCCTCCACATCTTCTGTTTCTGTGTATCCGCATGCATCAGGACACCTGGTGAACCATAGTGATCCGGTTGTCCAGTCTACTTCTGGATTATGGAAGTTTAACCATTCATGTCCAAGGAATACATCCAATTGTCCTAAGTTAGTGACTGCGAACTTTCAGATCTCGGAGTGTCCTTCTACAATCATTCTCATTTCTGCATAGTGTGTGATTTTTCCGTTGTTGTTTTCTGTACCGTCTGTGCTGTATGCAGTGACAGGATGTTCCCATTTGTGTAAGGATAACTTCTTTTCTTCTGCAAATTGCTGACTAATATGGCTACCTGTGCAACCACTGTCAAGGAGTGCCTGTGTTTAATATTTGGTTCCCTTCTCCAGATCTTGAAGTTCGATCTGAATGTTCAATTCTTGATCTGTTTTGTTAGCTCTGAAGACAAATTGTTTGGGTTCATGAAGATCTTCTAACCAGTCCAAAGCTTCATTGGTGGGGATGTTGAGCAGCTGTTTAACAAGATGTTTGTCTACTTCTCATTGTTTTTGATCGCGTACCCATTGTTTTAGTGTTCCTATTCCTGCTTTGGTGGCTAGATCTCTTAGCCATGATAGAACCCATAATGCTGAAAAGGGTTCAGGCTTCTTTTGTTCTGACTGTGGTTGTTTCTGGAAGTGACCTGAAGGAGTGAATTCTTCATCTTCTACTTCTTCAATTGTTGTCTTCCGCTTGGTGTTTGTTTCTGTTTTGACACTGGACTCTTTTGCACATGAAAAAGATGTATTCCTATTATACAATGCCTCAGGGCATGTTTGACAAGAAGCATGTGCATAAGAGTCCTGACCAGGGGATGACAAAGTTGCATCTACTTTGCTTCCATTTAAAAACCCACAGCTTTCCTCAGCTGTTCTCTTTCTTCATCTGTAATTTTAGTGAAATCAATAAAGTCCAAAGTGCGTGTAGTGAAAGGTCATCGTGGAGGTGGTCTGAGGTTACACCAAGGTCCTGGGTGTTTGCCATGACAGTCGGGACATTCACCTTTGCAGTTTTTGGAAAGATGGTATCCCATCTTTTTGCAATGTCAACATTCAAGTAGTTGTCTGGTTCGGTTGATGTCCATGGGTTGTCCCTGTCCTCTGTAGGTTTGGGCTGGTGTGTAGTTTTCTGAGGTGGTATGAGTGGGTCATGGCGGTGGAGCGTGTTGTGTTTGTCAAGGCGGTATTGGTTTTCCAGTGTGAAAGGCACTGAATCTGGATTTTTCTTCTTCGAGTGCCATTTCTATGTTATACAACCTTTGTTTTACTGTGTTGTATCTGCTAGGAATTGGCATCCCTCCTCGATATAACTCCCTGGTGATTTCGTGTTGAACTTGATTTTTAAGGAGATCAATGAGGATGTTGTCTAACTTGCAGTATCCAGCTGTTGCAGCCTTGAGTTTGAATTTGGTGAAGTACTCTGTTAGAGAGTCTTTTCCTTGTCGGAGTTGTTGAAGCTCATTGGCAGCGTTTATCTGCAAGTTGGGGTCTTCGAAGGAACTCTTTAGGGTTGCGATGAATTTGTCGTAGTTGCTGACATTCAGAGTTCCCTTGTAGAAGTTGTCCTCCTGCCAATTTCAGAGCCAGTCCAAAGTGACACATGATGATCCATCCTCTGTTCCTAAATATGAAATGACGAACCAGATTTTTTGTTCGTTGTCTTGAAAGTCTTGAGTGTTTGCTTGGAGATATGTGTCAACTGCTAGGAAGAATCCTTCCCATTTCGTTTTATCACCCATGAACCTGGGTGGTTTGGCGATTTTGATTTTTGGTGTGGATGTGGTGGCGATCGTGTTGGTTGATTCTGGGGTGTAGTCTTTAGGGACTCCATCTGGGTCTATGATTGTGGTTCCTCCTACAGTTTGTTTTAGTAGGATAAGTCCCATTGTTCCTGTTGTTGACTTGAATACTCGTACTACTTCTCCTACTAGGCTGTGGTTTGTTAGGTGACTGTGGATTTTGTAGGTTCATTGATTAGCGACTTTCCATGAACCTGAACAAAATAATCTTCAAATGTTTGTCTTCTGATGTATAGGGTCAAGTCATATATGATTCGTGTGTCAGGGTGTTCCAAAGGTGGAAAGTAGTACGGTGGTTTGGTGGTGTCTGTTATTGGGTTCTGGGTTGATGTGGAGGGCATGGCAGTGTCAATGTCAGTCATTTTAGAAATGGACTCGGTGTAAGGAAGATTTTGTTGGTTTTAAGGTTCAGTGTTTTGGAGTTGAGAGGTAAGATTCTTCTGGCTCTTCTTTTACTGTTGAGGGCTCTGGTGATAGTTCTTTAGGTTGAACTCGAGGTGTCTTGGGTTCCGGTGATTCGGGTGGTGTGAAGAAGGTTTCTTCGAATGGTATTGGGATGTTATCGGGGTCGTCTGCAAAGGTATTAAGGAATTGGTATTCCTCTGTTGCTTGTTCAATTAAGTCGGTTGTAATGATAACGTCTTTGGGTTCAAAGCGTTTTCTATCAGGGTTATATCAGATTTCTGGGATGTGTCTGACTAGCACGTTGCGATATACGTGATAAGTCCCATCTTCTTGTTTAGGTATTACAAAATGTCCTGGTCCATAGATGTTGTTAATATACCAGCTTAGATCAAGTGGTGCTGACATGGCTGTTCGCCCTCGTGTTATTCTGACAGGAGTAGACATTGTGGTAGGTGTTTTCTCGAAGGATTCGATATAGTTCTCAGAGAACTTCTTTGACTGTGTATGGTGTTTCTTGGTCTGTGACTACTGTGGTATTGATGTCTTGGAAAACACTTACTTCTTTGTTGGTTACCCTGTCTAATGCCCACAGTATGTTGACACTGTGAAGAAAATATTGTTCCTTTTGTATGGCTGAAGACACCTCAAATTTTCAATAGATTTATTTTGGGCATACTATTCTGTCCACAACTGGTTATAAACCAGTCTTCCAGTTGTGCTTGGTTTGTTATTCTCATCTGAGTCTGAGAGATTGTTGGAGTGTCTCTTCGCTGTCCTGTCATTTGCGTTTGTTATGCCATGTTGGCGGGGTCATGGTACTGATGTGATTGAGTGAGTTTAGCTCTGCTGTGAGGAGTTTGCCTTCTTCTGACTGATATGGTTCTGACCACACTGCTGTGTTGAACCCAAAGCTTATGTCTGTATTGATTCTGCTGTCTGTCATATTGTTGTCTGTGTTGATTCTGGTATCTTCGTAAAGATGCCCCCACCTTCCTTGGTTGATATTGTCAAACTGTTTCTTAAGACTTATGAAGGTTGCTAGGGGAATGTGAGCAGTGTATTCTACTGGGTTAGTGTTAGTGCTGCTGTCTTTGTATTCCTTGATTTCTGGGTCAGTTTCAGTGGCGACACTGCTGTACGTCTTTCTTTAACTGATCCAGTCTTGTGTGAAGATGTGAGTGTAATAGATTCGACTGATGATTCCAGGTGTATAGTTGAATGGAGTGGAGAATCTTTCAATTACTTCGTTGATTCATTGATAGATGGCAAGGTATGGTGTAAAGTTGGAGGTAACCTGACTGTGATGAAAATTTTGAAGTATTTGGTTGTTTTGGATCTTTTGCTGTCGATCAGCCTCTGGGCGTAAGTACGACATGTTGTTTGTCTTATGTTTGTCTTATTGGGAACTTCCCGCTAGCCAATGGTACTACCAGGTAAGATGGTGAAAGTTTACAGGCAAGTTTCCCTGATATGACACTGTCATCGAACATGTAGGTGTTGGTTAATGCAACGACGTTGATGGATTCAGTGGCAGATGAGGTTGAAGACAAGATTTAGGAGTGATGCACCAGGTGATAAGTAAGAGGTGAGCAAAGTTTTTGACTGAGATGAGTGAGGTGAAGGATGTTAGTTTTGGTATTTTGTAAGGTGATGAGCAAAATGAGAGCTTATCAGGCCACTCAAAGACTCAGTGAAACTTATAATACCAAAACTAAAGAATACATCAACTAGTCAATGGCTTGAATACTAAGTGGTTATCTGGTATATGAGGGATAAGGATTGAGAAAGAAAGATAAGAAGGGAAAGAGATAAGTTATCTCTGCCGCATGTCTGTGATAACCTATCAGAAGTTTAATTTAAAAGATAGCAGATAGGGGAAATGAAAGATAGGGTGATAACGGGTAAGGAAATGAAAGATAAGGTGATATGAATGTGAAAACAAAATAGGGTTCTGATAAGCCACATGGCTGGGCACTAAAAGTGGGGAAATCATAACACTTCTGAGACTTCGCTGCTGGTTCTCAGGGGTTTCAAGGCATTGCTTTGAGACTGCTTGCACAGTCTTGAGCTCATATGGCGCCCTTCTGATGTCTTCCACATCACAAGAGAACAGATCAGAGGGTCAATGCCTTCCTTGAACCAGTCCTTATGCTACAAGCAAATAAATCTCATGTTTTACCTATAAAGCTATGTGCCTTCAATCTTATAGCTTCTGCAGCATAGACACATGTCACGTACTGCTTCCGTACATGAGCTTTACACATGGCCTCTAGCAAAATGGGTGTGCTTCCAATATTTTTGAAGGCAAACTGTGGGAAGCCCTGGATCTTGTTGTGCAAATCTATTGTAAGGGGAAGTCCATTGAGGGAACCTTTATGCTAATTGCATAGTTTTTGATACCTAGAGCACATGCATGTATTATACCGTTTTAATTAAAGCTGATTGGGAGTCGAAAGGGTCTATGAGCAAGGCCACAGGATGGTCCGGGGAGTGGGTGGGGGTCTGGTACGCTGGTGCCCCATTGCACCCAAAGGTCGCCAGCATGGTGGTGTCTGTTTCTGCCTAAAGAGAATATCCATATTGAACATAATGCATAATGAGTAATTATCAGAATATATGACAATGGAGTCTAAGGCACATCAGTGAATAAGTACTCAATAATAGATTTTTGGAACTTACAGTGTTGAAGACAACATGGAACAAAGACAGAACAGCCCAGGGAGATAAGGTTGTCCTGGAGCCAGGAGAAAAAGCCAGAGAATCATGGAACCAGAGCTATTGGACGACAATGTGGTCAATCTAGCTGGCAGACGATGCAGTCATGCCTAGCTAGGCTCTGATAAATAGTAGAGTAGCATGCTCCTCACATGGCAGACAAAGCAGTCTTGCCATGCAATGCTCTGACAAAGTAGTCGAGAGCAGATGGTGGTGAATTGAAAGTTATATAATCATGATAATGTGACCACATGAAACAACAAAGTTCACACAACTCTTTCCTTGTTACCAGCATGTCAAACTTGAGGTAAAAAATCGTTACAACTAGATGATATCTAATATGTTTGAGTTCTCCAGCAATTCTGCAGGCCTCTGACTGGCCATCTTTCGTTTATGAAGATTTTGCAACAGCATTCTCACGACTCATTGGTGTTGAGAATTGATTCTATCCACCATACAACACACTCTTGACATGGGCCTTCAGCAGAGAACAAGGGTATATTGTTGCACCCCAGCTTGCTCCATCAAACATGGCCAGGGCTGACAAGGTTGATTTCATTGTGGAGCAAAACTACTACGTTCTGCGCACGGATACTGCAGGAGAGCCTGTTCCTGTTTTTTTCATCAAAGTCAAAGAGCCAATACTCTCTGGCCATCTTAGGTATAATGCAGACTGGCAAATCTGTCATCAATATGAAACTATGCTCCCAAGAATCAAGGATCGTATCAACATTCTACACAGCATTAGTGCCTTTGGGATTTCTCTCCGGCACTACACAGGCCGAAACATGTCTAATGGAGACATGGTTGTCTGACCCCATTTTGCAATAGCTCCCAGCATGGGGCTATTAATTCCCGATATGTATCTGCAAGGAGAGGATGTTGATCTATTGACACCCAGTGGCTTCCACCTCTTCAAAACTATCATCAACAGTATTGAATCCGATGTGGCCCTGTGGATTGTACCGAAAGGCATCACATTCCATGCCATCCATCCACAAAAGGAAGGTCGCAGTGCAGATCAATTCCCTCTGAAGTGAGATGCATTGGATGATGAAGAGAAAACTGTCAATGAAGGACAATTTGGAGACCCTGCGCAGATGGAAGACTACGATGCAGCTGATGATGAAAGTGCATGTAATGGGAGTAATGGGAGTAGCAATCCCGATTATCAAGATTGAATGGTGGTAAGTGGGTTTTTGTTCAATTTATGTTTTGCCACTAATCTTCTCAATGCTCAGCGCTCAGGGATGGTCTATCTTCTCTTCTATCCAATTGTGTACTGTACTACATGTACTACATATGCATTGTAACTGTTCTGATTAAATTTAAGTGGCCATATTATAGCACATGTGATTTGACTAAGCCTTGCTAGACACTGCAACAACAATCTTGAGGTAAGCCAACATTCAGCGCTCTGCCACCTGCTCTACTCACCACAATGACATGACTGCTTTGTCTGTCGTTGCTCAACTTGGACTGCATAGTCAAGTTGTCTGGACTGCATAGTCAGACACTCAGAGCATGGGTCACCGCTTTCAGCTTCTTCTGTTGCAGCTGGCCACAATAACAATTCACTCATAGTCTCGTAGTAGCTTCAGTGTGAGATATGTTCTGTCAAAATCGATTCTTACAACCTGACCACACTGTCCATAGTGATGATTTATCTACTGCTGAGAAACTACGCAAAGACCCTGCTATCCTGATGCATCGTGCTGGTAAATTGTCATTGAGATGCTATAAACATGTACTCACAAGTTATCACAGCCCTGGCCCATGACTAGTAAGCAGAGTAAAATGCATACCAAAGTATCCTATATTAATTTAGATTAACATTGTATACAAAATTAAATCTATAAATGAAAGACGAAAGGCGGGCTAAATGGGCGGTTTTATGTGAATTCTAAGTTGGGCTAAATAAAGGATTCCGTCGGGATTTTGCCTAAGCTGAAA
>QLOY01000025.1:0-11423 GCA_003313965.1 Megacollybia marginata | reverse complement strand
AAGGTTCAGGTCCGGTTCGGACCCAGGTTCGTGAGGTCCAGGACCGGACCGCGGCCAGTCTAGTTTGTCCCGATTTAGTGCTTTCCATAGTCCACTCCATCTTTGCTGCAATGCTGCATCTATGCCCTCAAAGCCCTTGAAGCTTCAGATCTTCAGATCTTCAGAACCCAGTTAACACTTCGATTGCGCAATGTTCCAATTGTCTTGTCAAGCACGAGTGTACATTCGTCCTCTCCCTTTTCCAGCAATCCCTTCACTTCTTCCATGATGTAGTAACAGCAACTGTCCGCTTTTCAGGGTGCTTTGATAGTGCGTTTGGGTCGTTAAACCGGATGTTGCCGCTTGATATGCTGCGATACCATTGAAAAAGGATGGTATATGCACATATGAGAGACTAATTATAAGCGATAAGAGTGACTTACATAATGGAAAGTATCTTTTTCTTCACTGAACAGCGCATTTCTCTCTGCCTGAACCCGAATATACTGAAATTGTTCATATAAGTACACCCGATGCTGAATTGAAAAGTTACGTTGAAGTTATGAAATTCTGCCTGATACAGCAGAAGCACTCAGAAGCACCGTAGCTAGTACATCATTCACCATGTACGTGTTTCACCAACTGCTGTCGAACATCTTCAAACCTCCGAACCGCGTGCGTTACATGTCCGTCCAGCCAAAAAACCAACACCTTTCAGTGGTCAAAAACATACAGACTATGGAGAACCAGCCGAAAATCGCACTTTCTGTTGGCCCCAACAGTGACACTGAAGCAGTTGACAAAAACATGCAGGAGGCCCAGCCAAGAAACCAACACTTCTCTGTTGGCCTTAATGGTGAACAAGTCGTCGACCTCAGTTTTGAATCAGAGGCATTGGGGATGCCTGCAGAACGAGGATATGGGTGGACCCAGTGGAGATTCTGGGACAAAGTAGGCCCAGATTCCCGTTACACTATACTGCGCAAACTGGGATGGGGCACTCAATCAAGCACATGGCTGGCTCGCGATGAGGTTGACCAGACCTATGTTGCTATCAAGGCCATGACTGGCTACATCACACAGATGGCCCAAAAAAACAAATTCTGGGAGACGAACGCTCTACGCTTGCTCTCTTCTCCAACGACGTCTCCCCATTGTTTACATTCCCTGGCAACTTTTACCGCTCCGGGTACCGGCTCTTCAGGCGATCACCTCTGCATCGTGACACCTGTCTATGGTGGAGATGTAAAAGCTCTCTATCAGGCCATTGGATTATTTCCTCTGCCTCTTGCGAAACATATTTTCCTCCACCTACTCCGAGGTCTTGCTTTTGCGCACGGGCGTTCTGTTATTCATACTGATCTCAAAATGGACAACATATTTTTTGCTACTTCCATGACCGGCAACGCCATTGGTCGGATTCTAGAAAAAGAGCCTCCCTGGCTTCATGAACCAGAGATGTCGCAGGACGGCATCGTTCGTACTGCTATTTCCCAGCCCTTGCCCATGATATCCATGGATGAGGCTATGAGCTCAACTTTCCTTCTCGCTGATTTTGGAAGCAGTAAAGTATATTATGAAGTTCCAAATCCCAGTTGGCATCCTTATCAGCTCAGCCATCCCACTTTCACGACCAAAGAATTATCACAACACCCCCTCTTCGTCCCCCTGAGGTATTTCTCGGTGGGGCCTGGGACAAACCAGCTGACATTTGGTCATTCGGTTGTTTGGTAGGTGCATCATATAGCCGCGAGACCCGCAAGGCTAATAAGAATGGAGGTGTACGAATTTATTATTGGACGCAGCCTCTTCCGTTATGAGGTTAATGGCGAGTTGAACTTGACTGAAATCGAAAATGTGCTGTATCAGATGTCTTGCTATACTGGCGATGATTTTAGAGCAGAGCAACTGAACGTCTGGCCGTTAGCGGCCGACTACTTTACTTCGGAATGTAAGTTGATAAGCCCGTCTTATCTGTTCCTGAGACTTTTTCAGGTTCCTTTAAGAAGGATCTTCCCAAAGTTTATTACCCTTTCGAGACTTCCATTGCTGTATACAACGAAGTCAGGCCCAGAGAAGTTAGTGGGATAGCGAATTTTATGAGGCGCTGCCTATGCATCAACCCTGAAGAGCGTGCAACGGCACAGGAGTTACTTGATGACGCATGGTGGGAAGGCACAAGTTAGGATTGCACGCTCAAGGCGGATGGTGCATTTGTAGCGTCACAAGTTCTAGAAGGCGTTGTGCTGACACATTGCGATGAACTACATACTATAAAAAGTTCGCACCAACGATCATCCATCAGGCGGTCTATTCATAACCGCCGACTTTGGCTTTCTTCAATCATCAACGTTTTGCATCAACAAGAATCCGCACCGCTACTGACAATCTGCCAGCTTTCACACATACTAAGAGGGATCCTTGGGCCGCGCCATAACTAAGCCGGGTCATCATGATTCTTCTGGTCATCATGCATGATCTCATCGTTTCTCACTTGGTTCTGGTGCACAATGTCAGATCCTAAGAATCCCAACATTAAATCGAGAACTACGCCCCAGTGGGCTAGATACCAAGCTGAGCACTTTTGGAAGACGAATCATGGCGATACACCTATATTCAATACAGGTAAGTCTCGCGTAAACTCACAAGTGTTCCAGAACTGACGCACACGAAGACCCTGCTAAGCTAGAAGATCTTGCAAAACAGAAGCTCACCGAAGGGGGATGGTTAGTCTTCATTCTGCACATCAGAATTCAAGCTCACCCATGTTTCCCTTAGGTACTATGCATCTTCAAACGCTGGCTCGTCTCAAACCCACCTCGCGAACCGCCAAGCCTTCTATCGTCACCGAATCGTACCTCGAATGCTCGTCGACACTAACATTCGAGACACTTCCGCGACTATATTCGGTCATCAAGTGTCAGCTCCTATAGGGTTTGCGCCAATTGGGATCAACAAAATCTATCATCCACTCGGCGAAATCCCCGTTGCTCAAGTCGCCAAAGAGCTCAACCTTCCGTACTGTCTCTCTACTGCGGGTAGTTCACCTATCGAGGACGTCGGAACCGCAAACGGTGATGGAATACGGTTCTTCCAACTATACATGCCCCACGACGACGAACTAACCCTCAGTCTCCTTACTCGAGCACATAAGAGCGGATTCAGTGCATGCATTCTGACTGTGGATACTTGGCAGCTGGGTTGGCGTCATGACGATGTCGCCACCTCCAACTATGCCTTCTATCGAGGTCTTGGTGCTGATTTAGGACTTTCTGATCCTGTCTTCCAAAAACGACTCAAAGAGGCGGGCGTTGATGCGAAGAAGCAGCCCAACGAAGCTGGAGCTATGTGGATCGATAGCATTTGGCATGGACGAGCCTGGACCTGGGACAAGATTCCTTGGGTTATGGAGCAGTGGAAGCGGATTTCTGGAGGGAAACCGTTTTGCTTGAAAGGCATTCAGAGCGTGAATGATGCACGTAAAGCGGTCGAGTTTGGCATTGATGGGATTGTGGTGAGCAATCATGCTGGAAGGCAGGTCGATGGTGCGATTGCCAGTCTTGATGCATTGGAAGCCATTGTCAACGCCGTTGGTGACCAGACGTACATCATGTTCGACTCGGGCGTCCGTGGTGCAGCGGATGTAGTCAAAGCTCTTTCGCTTGGAGCCAAATTCGTGTTTGTGGGACGTTTATGGGTATGGGGTCTTTCGATTGGCGGCTATTGGGGTGTGCTGCATGTCATGAAGAGTCTTTTGGCCGATCTCGACATTTTGATGAACGTCGCAGGGTTCCAAAACATTCACCAAATGACAAAAGAGAACCTTCAAAGTCTGCCCAATTCAAGTAATCTTATTGCAGAGCGTAGCAAGCTGTAGTGTAGAGATAGCTAAGATCACATGTCAGCTGCTCGGTGCAGTTCGTATTCTCCAAGGCAGCAATGAGGCCCTTGACTTGCTCCCGCATGATCCGTTCCTCCTCGAAAGACCCACATATGACTTCTGACTAATGGCATCAGCAAAAATGCCTCCGGTCCTCAGCACAACCTGGGAGCATCCACAAAACATTCAGGTCTTCCTAGTTGGGGCAATCCAAGACATACCGAGACCATTCGAGAGAAATCAACTTGGTGGGGTTGACGTTATGCGTCTTCGGGCGGATGTCCCAGCAATCAAGATACTACAATCTATCTTGGCCATGCATCATCTCTCGTCGTAGCTTGTATACATATATCTCTGCTGACATTTGTCTAGTCCAGCACACCATACAAGTCCAGACAGGCGCATGGCAGATCACCCTTGGACCAAGAAAGATGGCAGATGCGTTGCATTAGCTGGTATCTACATGGCTTGGAACTCGTGTCTACCAGTCCAGTATCTCTATACGGCCAACCTCTCCTTGAACACCTTACATTGCTGCATCATAATCCTGACGATACGTTTCGCATCTTCAAACTTTTCGTTAGAGTCACCACTCCAAGCATTTTCCTCCGCAAGGAGCTTGACATTATCAATCATCAATTGCACTCGATCCTTATAACCTTGCAAAGTCACAGAGTGGGACAGGACAGAGAACTCGAGAAGCTGCGAGATTTCGATGAGGAACGAAAGCCTGGTTGGGGATATTTCATTTCGAGTCAGCGGAAACGATGCAAGCTTACCGACTATTTGGACTTTCTGGTGCATCAAGTCGGCCCCAGTCCTGCTCGAGTACTGCGTGCAACGCCTGAAGGACTGATTTTGCAGAATCACATCGTATTGACACCTAATTCCATCAGTTCAGCATAGAATGAAAGGTAAATCCTCACTTCTATTTTCGTCGAAAAGGGAGCGTCTAGTTCAATATCTATGTTAGAAAGGTCAAGAGTTGAAGATGCTAAAAAGTCCAGGTAAGAAATTTATTGTTGGAAAGGACATAAAACCATTACAGGGCTGGGCATTAAGCGCTGGCCCGGAATCTGAGTCGCCATCGAACAAATTATGTTGATCGGACCCTTGATCTACGGGAGTCGTTTCCTTCTCCGAGACTTGCAATTCCAATACTTCAGGTGTAGATTGCGCGACAGGCTGAGAGGGCGGTGAAGGAGGTTGAGGTAAAGTTAGTGCCGGCAATGATTGAGCCGCGGCTGAAGTCATTGAGGGTGTTTTGAAAGGCTTAGAAAGGATCGACGCTGAACTCGACGCTTTCGTTACTAGCACGCTTAACGTCAGTGTTAATCCAAGGAAGAAGAGGGGAGCGCACTCAAGGGTGGGGCGAATCGAGCATCTGAATAATCGAGTTTCGGTTTTTTATTTGTCTGCGCATCTGGATTGTTCGTAGGACCTGATGGTGTCTTTCGCTTCAGATCCTCGACACCGACACGCCCATTAGCATGGGTCGTTGCAGGGGCACCACCATGCAATCCCTCAGAATTTTCATTGAATGAAAAGGAGCGCGAGTTGACATGACCCTGAGGAGAAAGTTTTGACTTTCGACGCTTCGTCTTCTCTGGATACTTGCAGACCTATATGAGGGTCAAGCAAATTCAAAGATAGGATCTTGGGACGCACATCGCACATTGCATCACAATACTCTTCCACAACCTTGCTGTCGTGCGTGTCTATGACTTCACCAAAGTAACGACAGATGGACTAAAAAGATGAAGAGACAAGCCTCAAAGGGGAAAGCGTACATACTACATGTCGACATATACCACAGCTCTCAGCCAACTCGATCAACTACGCAGAAGATTAGGAGAGTGAAGGTACTCCGATCAAGGTAAGTACTGACTGCTGTTAGACTGTCGACAGATCGTTGACTTGGTTGAGGTCCATTCTTGATATCTGCCACTTGCAACCTTTTGGCATGGGAGTGGGCGACTAGTTTTTGCGCCGAAGTGGCGTCTTCTCGGGCTGCGAATGGTGAGCGTGTTGTAGTAAGGCAGAGTTGAAACGCTCACAATAATACAAGACACATTTCGCGGGCTATAGGATATATCAGAGCTGCCAGGATGAGAGGGAGGTGCCTACTAGTCCGTCCCGACCAGCCCGACCTTGAATGCGTTTAGATATATCAATAAAGAAACGTTACCCACCTGTCTCTTGATAGTAGCCTTATATTCTATCAGACAACTAGACCATCCAAACCGCTGACTCACCTTCGAGACTTTTGGGCAAGTCATAATGAATAACGTAGCTACAGAAGATCAATAGTTACTAATATCAAGAATACCAAACTTGCCGAACATCGCCTTTGTCTATACCGAGGCCAAATGCAACAGTAGCGACGACCTGAGAGATGAGATGGCATAATCACGTCAAAAGCCCCCCTACCACATCGATAGCTCCGTCACTCCACTCTCTAAAAGTTCTGTCCAAGGTAGGGCCGCTAGATTGGCATCGGTATTACACTGGAACCCAGAGCATAGACTGACCTAATACCGCGATGATAGGGCTTCACATCGAGTCCCTTTCTCCTTAGATAGGATGACAATTCGTCGCATCTGGCCTTAGTGCGGCAGTAGATGATACCGCATGAAGGTTGACCGCGTCTTCGATGGAGATTACAAATGTAATCACAAATATCAGCCATCTGAGCTTCGGGGTTTGAGTCAGACCTATATCTGATCTGCAGCGTGTCATTGGAAAAGCCTTAAAGCCGGGCAAAGCTCTCCACCTCGTAATAAAGATTAGGTCGGTTGAAGGGGTGTAGCGCCTGGTGGAGATTGTTTTCTGACATCTTCAACGATTTCATAATATCCAATCGTACCCTGAACTCGTAAGTGCAAGATGTTGGGGTACAGGTACATACGAAGGGGTTGCCGTTGCTGTTAGGGCCATAATTGGAACACCTGGAAATCTCTGGCGAAGTATACCGAGCTTCCTGTATTCGGCACGGAAATCATGTCCCCATTCCTGAGACGGTTAGGAGGAGTCGATTGACAATGGGTAGAGTTACCGAAATACAGTGGGCCTAAAGGTTGGCAATCAGTCTACAAATGAGAGATTCAATTTTAGTTTACTTCGTCGACGACCAAACGGTTGAGGTTTCCTCCGTCATAGATCTTTTGAACTAAGTTCATAAAATCCTTGGTGCAAAGGCCCTCCGGCGTGACTAGAGCTCGGTCAGCTTTAAAATATATTGGCAGCGTGCGAGACATACTGTAAAGAAGGCGGGAAGTTGGGTCTCCGGACGACAAGTCTCTAACGATCTAAAGGATGAGGTGGCTAGAAACGGAGGGCAGCCTTACGGATTGCTTTACAGCTGAGGGTGTATCTGAGGCATATGATACGACGGGCAGGTCTTTTGCTAGCAAAGTTTCCACCTCTGCAAACGTTAACAATTTGCGGGCCGACGAAGGCTAGCACGGACGATTCTTCATTAAGGCTAATTGTTCCTAGTAAGCAAACATGACAAAAGAAAAGGGAGTGTATGACGCACCGAGTAGAGGTGAAACGACTATTGTTAATCCACTCTCCTTCAGCCTTAGATCGAGTATCCAGACAACAACGATCTTCGTACCTTTTGAGCCACTGCAGGAACCTGAAAGCATAGGCTCTGAAATATAAATTGAGATGGTTCTGAATGAAATTGCAAATGGGTACCTTTCCCATGCCAGTTGGAGCAAGCACGAACACATCCTTTCCTATTGTTGCCACTGAGACAAGCACTGCAGCGATGAGTGAGGCATACCTCGTACAGCTGCTTCAACAACTTCACGCTGCTGACCTTTATAGTCAGAATGTCCAAATGCTGTTCTGTTGGTTAGCGCGAGGTGAAGCCTAGGAGCCAAGTTACTCTGTTTGAGGACTCTGCGCGAAACGCATAAGTACTGGTCAACAAATTCGACACGGTCCTACGTTTCACATTCTGCAATAAGGCTGTCATGGTCGGCACAATTCATTCTGCATCGGGGGACAGGAATCACAGGATCAACAGAGACGCGACGTGTGACGTCACGCGTTTCAGTTATTTATCCTTCTTTGTTTCCGCTCATGATCATCTGGCTACCTCGGCTATGTTTCGTTATGTTTCGCTGCATTCTAAGCTAGTCTAAGCTCCGTTTCGAAAGTGGTAGAGACGCCGTTTCCGACTGTTTCTAGCAATACTAATCTAGCTTGTAACAGCAACGCTTATTCTTTTTGAATCTCTGCTCGTAAAGCCGCCACATGATGCAGCAAAACATCAGACCATTAGAGTGTTTCAGCATCAATACATTAGAGCCAGCCAAATTTTGTTTCCCACCCGCCAGAGTTTGCCCTAATATACTGGTGCTGAAATGTTTCAGTCAGCTTTCGGTCATCCAAATTAGAATAATGAGACATGGTGGTACGACTGGTTCGAGTCTAATATCTATATCAGATCATGTTCTCTCAGGTGTTGCTCAGGTGACCCGCTCTTTGCCCACCAACTAGGGCTCTTTGCCCACCAACTAGGACGGATAAGACACTGATACCGGCGTCATAGAGTCCAAATAGAACGGCCTGAAACTGCGGTTGGTAGGCGGGCATTCCATTCAAACATGTCGGAGGAATATATGAGTTCCGGCATCATCGCCTACTTAAAAGTTTTAATATTCCCTTCGTACGTCCTAGCAGGACTATTTTATCAGCTTGCTTCTTAACTGCTTCCCCAGCTTCACTACTTCCGCTTCTGCCTCCCATGTCAAGCAACAACGAAGGGATTAAGAAACCTCGGACTTTGGTCCTCTGCTTCGATGGAACATCCGATGAATATAACGATGAGGTACGATCACGATTAACCACGCGTCCTCAAATTAACTGTCCAATAGAACACTAACGTTGTCAAGTTCTTCTCTCTATTAAAGAAGGATGACTTCACTCAGCAGCTATGCTACTATCAGGCCAGTTGACAGTCACTACGCCTATCACTTGATGACATATTAGACAGGCTGGCATTGGCACTTTTTTTGCCCCTGGTGTGGTCTCGCCGATCTTCCAGTGGGGTGCCAAAGTGATGGATGGAGCGATAGCCTGGTATGGCAGGTTTCTTCTTGGTCCGAAGTTCTTCATGTGCCGCAGGTATCTGAATGCACACGTCATGGATGGGTATCGGTTTTTGATGCAAAACTATCGTGTGGGTGACAAAATATGCATTTTCGGTATGTCTGCTATACGGAAGATACAGGGCCACAAACCTCATGTTGCTTAGGATTCTCTCGAGGTGCATACACTGCGCGAGCATTGGGAGGCATGCTCTTCAAGGTACAAAATTGCATCGAACATCAAATCCTGATGCAACTTTTCATTAGGTCGGACTGCTACCCCGAGATAACCAAGAACAGATTCCATTTGCTTTCAAGATGTACAAAAGTGGCAGTGCTAAGCTTAGCGCTGGCTTCAAGCGGACTTATTGTCAAAACGTTAGGATCGAATTCATGGGTGTATGGTAGTGACGGCTATTCACACTAGTGTTACTGTTCTCATGCTCTTCCAGGGATACAGTCGCAAGTGTAGGAGTGCTGATGAGCCGCAATCTCCCTTTCACAAACTCAAATACTGCCATAAAGACATTTAGACATGCGCTTTCCCTAGACGAAGTGAGTTTTTGGGTGCTGCATCTACTAGTAGGCTAGATCTTGTTAGCACCGTGCCAGATTTCGGCCTAATGCCTTCCATCGAACACCGCTCACCGTAACGGCCAACGGGTAAAAGCTTTCTTTCCAAGAATAATGACTGATCTTATCCAGAGATGTCGATGCAGAGGCCCCAACAGACGTTTTAGAGGTCTGGTTCTCGGGATGTCATAGTGGTCAGTACTTTTCCCAGACTTGTTGTAGCTGACATTCTGTTAGACATAGGAGGTGGCTCCGTACCCAACTCTACAAAACACAGTCTCGCAGACATCACCCTTCGATGGATGGTTCGCCAAGCGGTCGACTCGACATGCGGAGTTCTCTTTATCAAGGACGCCCTTAACCAGCTTGATATCCCCTCGGATAAATCATCTGGCCTTCCTGAACCTTCCTCTGATCCTGACAATGCAGACAAACTGGATGCTATCCAGCCGCTTGACAAATCATCTGACCTTCCTGAACCTTCCTTTGATCCTGACAATGCAGACAAACTGGATGCTATCCAGCCGCTTGACAATGAGTTGAAACGCCAACCCCTTTGGTGGATCTTGGAGGTTCTTCCGTTGCAATATCGATATCAGGACGTTCAAGGCGAATGGAAAACGACATACAAGTGAGTGTCGACAAAAAGGTCAAGGCAGCCCTAACTATAATAGGCCTCACATGGGAAAAGGAAGAGTGATCACTGAGTCGCATCCTAATTTCCATGTCACTGTCAAAGAAAGGATGATCAGAATGTCATATACTCCTAAAGCCAAGTGGACGAAAGGAACTGAGGTATATGTTGAATAAGAAAACATCTATTTATCTACAACTACTTATTTCTACTTTTGTATCTAATCACCCTTGATTAACATTTCTTCCTGCACCCCGTCGCTTGCGAACATCTACAATCCAGCCGAGAACAGCAATGCTCGCAGCACCAGCAAAACAGGTACCTACATATACAATTACTTTGCTGAATCTTCCCCCTCCTACTTCGAACCCGGTCCGACCATTAGACAGCACCGAATCAGACCGAATCGGAGAAAGCGCAGTAGAGATGGGAGTGGAAAGTATGCTGCCTATTCCTCTTGTCAACGCAAGATATCCAAAAAGACTTGTAACGAGTGAATGATCATCTTCTAGGACCCCGCAAACTCAGTGAGGAAGTGAAGACTGAACGTTGGTAGGCTTACTCGCTATTGGCTTCAAGAACCCTGTCCATAGCCCGGTGAACCCACCAGACAAGGTACCATAAGCGATTCCGAATGCGAGAAGACCCGCGAAACTATTGGAAAGGATACCCCAAAGTATGAAGGTAGCTAAGGAAGTCGAAAAGAAGCTAGCGAGAGCAAGAATCCACGGATTGAACCTATCCGAGAGATATCCCATGGACAATTGACCCAACACCGACGCACCTAAGATAGTCAATAGAAGGGGACATTGGTAGGTGACATACAATTTAGCATGGCCAGGGTAAGAGCGGAATTGCTACTGCTCAAGTGTAAATCACTTGCGAATGCTAGCCGAAATAATCATAAGAAAGAACAGGTAAGGTAGGTCTTACTCGGCAGCCAAACTAATGGAACAAAATATGCAAAGCCTTGGAGAGTATTCGTGGCGATCAAAACCCAAAACAGCGCATTCCCAATCCATTCATTTCTACTTCCTCTAGGTGCAGGTCCAAGAACTCGAGATCGACTTTCAGGAAGACGACCTTTGATGAACGGCAAAAGGGGAAGAAGGGCACACAAAAGGAATATGGATAGAATTCTGAGAGATTTTGCGGTACCGAAAGCAGAGATAAGGTGAGGCAAAACGAGAGGAATAATGAGACCTCCAGCTGCTGTTCCGGCAAAAGCGACCCCATTTGCAAGACCACGACGGTC